>ML364806.1:0-18798 GCA_005239505.1 Nicotiana paniculata | reverse complement strand
ATTATGAAATATTATGTCAGTATGTAATTGTTGGCTAGCCTAGTTCCATGATAGGTGCCATCATGGCCGACTTAGGATTTGGGGTCGTGAAAAGTTGGTATCAGAGCCTAGGTTACATAGGACTCAACTTCATGGGCAGGTTTAGTAGAGTCTTGTGGATCGTTACGGAGACGTCTGTACTTATCTTCGAGTGGCTGCAGAACCCTTAGGAAAAATCTCATTTTTCTTGAATTCTGTCGTGCCATTTTGTTGATTATAGAAATCTAAACTTCTGTTGTTTCATTCTCTCACAGATGGTGAGGACTTGCGCTACCGATCAGGGTGACCAGACACCATCTAGACCAGCGAGAGGTCGAGGCCGCGTTCGAGGCCATGGTAGAGGTAGGGGAACAACCCGTGCAGCAGTCGGGGCAGTACCAGAGGGTCCACCTATCATTCAGGATCAGGTTCCCGCCGCAGATACTTCAGCGGGACAGGCTCAAGCACCGGCGGTGCCTATTGTTTTTCCGAGTCTTCAGTAGACCTTGGCTCAGATCTTGACTGTATGTACCACCCTTGCTTAGGCAGTTGCTATGTCTTCTATTTCTACTACTTCTCAGGTGGGGGGAGGCAATCAGACTCTAGCTACCCGGACACCTGAGCAGGTTACTCAGGGCCTTCAGACACCGGGGGCAGTTCCAGCTCAGCCGGTTGCTCCAGTTCAGGACTTCGTGGTTCCAGCTATGACAGATGATGAACAATGTAGGCTGGATAGATTTAGTAGACTTCAACCTCCAACATTCAGTGGTGCTGAGGGCAATGATGCCCAGGGTTTTCTGGATAAGTGTCAGAGGATGCTCCGTACTGCAAGGATTCTGGAGACCAGTGGGGTCTCGTTTGCTACTTTTCAGTTTCCTGGGGGCTGCTTTTACTTGGTGGGAGTCCTTCGAGAGGCGTAGGCCTGTTGGTTCAGAACCCCTCACCTGGAAGCACTTATCCACTATCTTCTTGGAGAAGTATGTTCCTCAGGCTCACAGGGAGGAGCAGCGCAGGCAGTTTGAGCAGCTGCGTCAGGGGGAGCTATCAGTGACGCAATATGAGATGCGGTTTTCAGAGTTGGCTCGTCATGCCACCGAGTTGGTTCCTACTGATAGGGAGAGGATTAGGAGGTTCGTGGATGACCTCACTTATCAGCTCCGCCTTTTTATGACTCGGGAGAGGGTACCAGGTGCTACCTTTAAGCAGGTTGTTGATATTGCTCGAGATATTGAGTTGGTTCACCGCCAGGAGAGGAAGGAGAGAGAGGACAAGAGGCCTCGTGGATCGGGTGGTTCTAGTGGTGCTCCTTCTAGGGTGCAGTTTCAGCATGGTAGAGGTCGTTCATTCAGGCCTTCTCAGTTAGTCCGCCCAGCCTATAGTGGTGCATCTTCGGGGCATGGTCCCCGTAGTTCTCAGCCGGGACGTTCTTCATTTGGTGCCCTTTTAGCCTAGAGTGCAGCTCGAGCACCACCAGTTTAAAGTTCCTTTATGCATGATTCTTCTAGTGGCCATTTTGGTGCCAGGGGTTTCTATCAGTCCCCATCTCCAGCTCCCGGGAGTTGTTTTGAGTGTGGAGAGTTTGGGCACATGTGGAGGTAGTGTCCCCACCGTTTTGGTGGTTCTTCTCAGTAGAGGGGCCATCCTTCGACTTCGGCTCCAGTTACTTCACCACCTGCCCAGACAGCTAGGAGTGGGGGCCAGACCGCCATGGGCCACCCTAGAGGGGGAGGTCGTGCAGGTGGAGGCCAGGCTCGTATCTATGCACTTCAAGCCAGGACAGATGTTATGGCCTCCGATGTAGTGATCACAGGTATTGTCTCAGTCTGTCGCCGAGATGCTTTGGCTTTATTTGACCCTGGTTCTACATATTCCTATGTTTCATCATATTTTTCCCATTTTCTGGATATGTGTATTGGTAAAAAATAGTTTCACACGTAAGCCAGCTTTTGACAACTCAGCCAGTTACGTGGACACAGGAGAACGCGACAGCTGGATATGATTCTTTGAATAGGTATGGAACAAAGAGGCATGATTCAGTAAACCCTCGAGCTTATCAGCCACGGGAAACTCAACTTGATCAAAAAGGGGAAGAGGCATGGTCATAATGAATCTAGACAAAGATTCAATAACCCACAATTGATTACTCGAACGTTAGGTAACCGTACCCAATTACCGTTATCCTTTGTAACGCCTCATTAATGTTATAATTAGTCATTAATGAGAAACCATAGCAAGAGTTGTACAATATATCAAGGAATCTCCTATATAAGGGAGGGGAATACAGCTTGTAAAGACATCTGATTCTCGAATACAATTTACTTTGCTTTTTTATATTTCTGCAATATTTTCTATTATTCATTTTTCTCCATTTCCTTGATTATCAGTAACCCGTGTTCATCCTAGAAATAGATTTAAACAAAGTATATAATTCTTTGGTTAAACAAATTGGTTCTGTTACCGGGAATCTGATAATCTTTGTTTGCTTTTCAAGTGATATCCTCTGAACTATGTCGAACTCCAACGACAACAACCAGCAAAGGAATGGAACCCCAGTTCCATCGACTTCAGGAACCCCACGTGGTTCAAGGGAACAATCCCCAGAAAGATCCAATAACAACAATGGTGATAAAGATCAAACTGTGGAACAAGATCGTGTAAAGCAAATGATTGCAGAGTATGTGAGCCAAGATTTTCAAGAATTTGCGAGGGGATTACCAGCAACATTACCTACACCACTGATGCCACCCCCCAATAATACCATCACCATGGAAAATCCTCAATCTGGGTTGGCAAACTCAGGAAGAGGAGATACTCCTAATGAATCTCTCGAAGCGAGACCAGGTATATCTAATAATTCATAATTACAAAATTTACTGCGAACCATGCAGAAATAGATGAAGGAGCAGAACGATCTCATCGAACAAATTCCTGGAGTACCACCTATTATCAAAGGCATTGATGTTGATAGGTATTCTCAACAACCTTGGAAGCCAAGTGCGGCACCCTTTCCTATACCCAAGAAGTTTAAAATGCCTGACGTTCCCAAATATGATGGAACAACTGACCCACGTGATCATGTGACTGCTTTCACTACTGGAGTAAAAGGCAACGACTTAACAAAACAAGAGATTGAATCAGTCCTTGTCAAAAAATTTGGGGAAACACTTACCAAAGGAGCCCTAACCTGGTATTCTCTTCTCCCTGAAAATTCTATTGACTCTTTTGCTGAGCTTGCAGATTCATTTATAAAAGCACACTCTGGTGCACAAAAAGTTGAGAAAAGAATGGAAGACATATTCAAAATAAAACAAGGAGACACGGAACTACTCCGTGAGTTTGTAGACAGGTTTCAACGAGAAAGAATGCAGTTACCCAGGGTGCCTGATAATTGGGCAGCCATGGCATCTGCAAGCAACCTAAACGATAAAATCTCTGAAGCCACGAGACGACTTAAGGAAAGTCTAAGAGAATTCCCCGCTACAACATGGAACGATGTATATAACAGGTACATTACTAAACTCAGAATAGAAGAAGATATCATTGCTCGTTCGAGAGATGAAGATCATTCTAAATCCAGACGTCCTGAATCAGATAGAAGATCAGGTAAAAATAGGTACGATCCTTAATTATGACCCTCGAGACGCGATATTCGTCCCAGATTTGAAAACACTAGGTCAGACTATAGACCACTAGGAAGAGACGTACTCTCATCCTCGTCTAGATCCAGAAAAGATCGAGATGAACGACCTAGAGGTAATACTCAAATTGGGGATCATACCTTTAATGTAAGTACTACTGAAGTGGTCTCAATATTGAGGAACATGAGAGACAAGGTTAAGTGGCCCAAAGAGATGCGATCAAATCCAAATAGAAGGAACCCAGATCAGCGGTGTGAAGTCCATAACGATCATGGGCAAAAAACTGTGGATTGCAGATTTTTACAAGGTGAAGTAGAAAATTTATTGAACAGTGCTATTTGACAGAATTGTTTAGTGATAAAGGTAAACAGGCATATATGAGGAAGAGGCAGGATCCCCTAAAGCCTCCTTCTCCAAAACGAACCATCAACGTGATACACGGAGGTGAAGAAGTAACTGGAGTGATCTACAAAACAACCACAAAGTTCACAATTACATATGGAAAACAGGTTCGTGAAAATATGGAAGAGGACGATATAACCTTCGGTGATGTAAATATCAGCGGATTAATGCTTCCTCACAACGATGCTCTGGTAATATCTTTAATTATTCATGACACTAATGTAAACAGAGTGTTTATTGATCCAGGCAGTTCAATCAATATCATTTTGCTAAGAGTTGTGGAAGAAATGCTACTGGGAAATCAAGTAATCCCAAGGGAACGAGCCATATCAGGGTTTGATAACTCTACGGTTATATCAAAAAAAAAAATTGAGCTTAGCACTTATGTTGAGGGGGTGATCAAAAGTACCAGGTTCCCAGTCATCGATACTGACATGGCTTATAACGTAATCGTCAGAAGGATGGATCCACGACATGAAAGCAATACCCTCCACCTTGCATCAAGTAATTAAATTCCCCTCTAAATGGGGAATTCAGCAAATTAGAGGCGATCAGCAGACCGCAAGAAATATAAACTCTGTGGTACACTACAACAAGAAAATAGAGGTAGAAGAATCACGAGATAAGGGAATCTCCCAAGCAGGTAACACCGCTCAAATAGGCATGGAAGAAATTACTACCCAAATAGGTACGGAAAGTATTATTATTGAAACAGATACGAAGGAAAATACTTACAAGAAGGTGAATCAAGTTACCATGGAAGGTGCATTAGACCACACGGATGCAGATTCCAGACCCGACGTCATTCATGAACCGGAGGAAGACGAGCACTTCAAAACAACTACGGAAGAGCTCGAAGCTGTTCCATTGTCTGAGCAGAAGCCTGAACAAAAAGTGTATATAGGCATGAGGCTGGGCCCCGGTCGAAGAGAAGAAAAGAAAGCAAGGACCATTCAAGAACCAAGTGATCGACGAAGAGGTACAGAAACTCTTGAAGATTGGTTCGATACGAGAGGTAACGTACCCAAACTGGCTAGCAAACACCGTGGTAGTACCTAAAAAGAATGGAAAATGGAGAGTATGCGTAGATTATACTGACTTAAATAAAGCATGCCCCAAAGATTCATTCCCATTGCCACATATAGATCAAATGATTGATGTCACAACAGGTCATGAAAATATTAAGCTTCTTAGATTCATATTCTAGTTATAATCAAATTAAAATGAATCCCTCAGATGAGGAAAAAACTTCCTTCATTACAAACATGGGGACTTACTGTTATAAAGTTATGCCTTTTGGCTTGAAAAATGCTGGAGCTACCTATCAAAGGTTAATGAATAAAATGTTCCAAGAACATCTTGGAAAGACGATGGAAGTCTATATTGATGATATATTGGTAAAATCAACACAAGCGGAAGACCATTTACAGCATCTCTCTACTACTTTTGATATTTTACGCAGGTATAATATGAAGCTAAATCCAGAAAAATGCGCTTTTGGAGTGCAATCAGGTAAATTTTTGGGTTTCCTTGTATCGAACAGAGGAATAGAGGTAAATCCCGCTCAAATTAAAGCTATAGAAGAAATACCTGATATTTTAACAAATAAAAAGGAAGTTCAAAGGCTAACAGGAAGAATAGCAGCTTTGGGAAGATTTATTTCTAAGTCTTCAGAAAAAAGTTTTAAATTCTTCTCAGTTCTCAAAAAGCAGAATCAGTTCGAATGGACTGAAAATGGTCAGCAATCCTTCAAGAATCTGAAGATTTATCTATCAAAATCACCGCTGCTTTCAAAGCCAAAAGAAGAGGAAAGATTGTATATCTACCTGGCTGTTTTNGGCCATAGAATTAAGTGAGCATGAAATAACCTATCAGCCTAGGACTGTAATTAAGTCTCAAATACTAGCTGATTTTGTTGCTGACTTTAGTAATAGCATTGACCTTGAAGTAGAAAAAGAATTACAACTCTTTAACGGTGTTAATCCGGGCCTATGGACCCTATTCACCGATGGCTCCTCAAATATAAAAGGTGTCGGATTAGGCATAGTCTTAATATCACCCACGTGTGAAAAGACACGGCAAGCTATCAAGTGTTATCCTATAACTAACAATGAAGCAGAGTACGAAGCTGTGATTGCAGGGCTTGAACTCGCACGGAAGCTCTCAATCGAGCAAATTGTGATTAACAGCGACTCCCAACTGGTAGTAAATCAGATACAGGGGACTTACATCGCTCGAGAGACTCGAATGCAACAATATCATGAAAAAATCACGAGAGATCGTGAGACAATTAAAAACATAGAAGGTAATGCAAATACCTAGAGAGGAAAATGTAGAAGCAGATGCATTAGCTAACCTCGCAGCAGTCACCGGAGTAACAAACAAAGATAATACAATTGTCGTCCAACTATTTCATTCAATGATCGACCAGGACAGGAATGAGGTAACTTTCAACAACTTATTTTGGGACTAGAGAAACAAAATTCTTAATTTTTTGCAGAATGGCACCGTACCTGAAGACAGGAAAGCAGCTCAAGCACTCCGCCGCAAAGCTGCACGGTACTGCCTTATTCGCAATTTTCTTTATCGCAAGTGTTCGGAGGACCCCTAGCTAAATGCCTCGGACCTAACCAAACGGAATTTGTGATGAAAGAAGTCCGTGAAGGACACTGTGGAAATCACTAATGGGCAAGATCCTTAGTGAAACCCTAATCAGAGCTGGATACTATTGGCCTAAGATGGAAGAAGAAGCCGAGAACTTCGTATCCAAATGCGACAGGTGCCAAAGGTTTGCCAATAACATGCATCGACCAGCGGAATTATTGAATCCAATAATATCCCCATAGCCTTTCATGAAATGGGGTATGGACATAGTGGGACCTCTTCCCAAAGCTAAAGACATGTATAGTTTTTGCTCATGCTAACCGATTATTTTACAAAATGAGTAGAGGTAGAAGCGTTCAAACAAGTGCGAGAAAAGGAAGTTAAAAGCTTCTTATGGCGAAACATAATATGCCGCTTTGGAATACCAAAAGAAGTCGTGTGCGGTAATGGCCCACAATTCATAGGCTCGCAAATCACATAATTCTTCGAAAGCTGGAAAATCAAGCGGATCACTTCAACGCCGTACCATCTCGTGGCTAATGGTCAGGCTGAGTCAATGAATAAGGTCATTATCAACAATCTAAAGAAGCGGCTGGATAAGACCAAAGGAAACTAGCCTGATGAGTTACCAGCGGTACTATAGGCATACAGAACAACTTCAAAAATAGCCACGGGAGAAACTCCATTAGCACTTGTCTATGGCTCAGAAGCCTTAATACCTGTGGATATAGGTGAATCAAGCATAAGGTTCACAACAGCTATGGAGGAAGCAAACGACGACGAATTAAGGACCAATCTGGACCTGCTCGAACCACGGAGAGAAGCAACACTGATACGGATGGCAGCTCAAAAGCAAATCATAGAGCGTTATTACAGCCGTAAAGCTCATCTCAGGTACTTCAAGATTGGGGACTTCTTCCTCAAAAAATTCTTTCAATCAACGAAAGAAGCAGGCGCAGGAAAGCTAAATCCAAACTGGGAAGGACCTTACAAAATCCGAGGCATAGCTGGGAAAGGCGCCTATGAGTTGGAAGCTATGGACGACAGAGTTCTACCAACAAGATGGAACGCCATCCACCTAAAGAAGTATTACTTCTAAGGAAAAAAAATACCCCCGTTCAGGTATCACACGTTCGATTTTACTTAGAAGATTTAAACATTTTACTAACCTTTTTAGATGATAGGCATAAAGCTAGCCCATCACCAGATGACGATATAAGACCTGCAAAGACATGACGAAATAACATTCCCGGTCTAGGGTTACACTTTCTGATGGATGTTTTAAAGGGTTAAGCAGTCATCATCTAAAAAACTATATACCTTCGAGTCCGGAATGTTTTTCCTTTTCAGGAAAAGGACCACAGGGAAGGAATAATCAAGTGCTTGAGATTTCATTCTTCAAAGCTCAAACACTTGGGGGACTATACAGTATGGAAGGCTAAGACGAAGCAAAGAAGACTATCAGAAAGTCAAAAGCTCGAGACTGAAGACCTATCTACCAACGAGACAAGTGATACGAGCAGAATCGAAAGAGATCAAAAGAGTCATCCAAATACAAAGCCTAATGCAAAAAGCCAAACCTTCGAACATAGGTTGAAAGGAAAAATATTACTCACGAGAAAGAAATGTACATTTTTATACTTATTCAAAGTTATTGTAACAAAAACTGTTAGGGGTAAAAGAGCATCATCAGTGTACTCATCCAAAAAACTGTTATCAAATAAAATAGTTATGGATGAAAGATCTAAATCCTTGTATTTGTTCAGAAAACTGTTATCAAATAAAAATAGTTACAAATAAGAAAACATTTCCCTCGTACTTATTAGAAAACTCAAGGAAAAAAGTTGCGGGTAAAAACCCCAATCTTTATAAAAACTTTTACTAGTGAAAAACAGTTGTTCCCTTGTATTAATATCGAAAAACTGTTACCTATGAAAAATAGTTATGAAATACAAGAGTATATCAAATATATTAAACAAAAACAGTTGCAACATGAGTTTTAGACGATAATCAAACACATGTAAAATTTCATGGAAGTTCAAAAAAAAAACTTTCCTTGGAAACATTCTTACACACGTGTAAAATTCCTATCACTCTATTTCATTATCATGAAGTTGAGACGTCTTCTTCATGTCAATTATAAAGGGCCCTCTTCCATAAATAGTGCCTACTACAAAAAGGCACACATTTAATATGACACCGTGCCAATTACAAAAAGGTACGAGTAACCTAAAGCATTCTAAATGCAAACTCAGAGGTAAAACTAAAACCTCAAAAACTGAAGCATGCAAAAGACTTAAAGAGTGAAACAGAAACTCAACAAAAGTCATACTAGCATTAATATATTAAAACGACTAAGAAAAAACTAATTATTAACTTATACTTATCCATATAGAATTCTTATATATATATTGAGGTGCCCCTAAGTTTTCATTTGGGGACTTTAAAGAAATCCAAATTTACCCCCGATGGGACAAGGGGTAACCACTTATTGAGAAAAAAAAGGGGTGAACCAACTAAACTTCTTCATGAGGGGGGTTGACTTCACTGGCAGAAGGAGCGGGAACAACTAGGGATAAAGAGGCGTGAGCGGCTGGAGTCTCACCATCAGGTGAAGAAAGGTTATGACCTTGTTGAGCCTTCTCTATGGCTTCCTTAGTTTTAGCTATTTCAACACTAAAGTCGAAACCCTCTTGACTCATTTCCGTCAATGTATCAAGGCGTGGATTCATATAAGCCCAGCTCACATCAATAGCATCACCTCTTCAAGATCCTCATAATCCCTTGCCCATACTTGAAGCTCAGCTCTCAGTCCGTCCTTTTCCGCTTCATCAACTTCATGGGCGGCCCTTAACGGTACAATCGACTCCTCCAGAGTTTGAGCTTTATCTAAAGCCTTACGAAGGTCCTCTTGATTCTGAATGAGTGATTGCACGAGCTCGCCTGATTATTCCTCCTTCTGGCCCAACAAATTTTTCAAGTCTCTAATCTCCTCTGAGGCACGGGATAACTGCTCAGCAAATGAGGACTCCAGAACACTCTTGTCTTTATCATCCTGACTGGAAGAAGCCTTCTCTACTGCCAGTTCTGCCGCCATGAGCCTCATCTGCCGCTTCAAGGTACTCATTTCCTCTTCTAAGGCATCTATGTCAATCCTTAGTCTATTGTACTGTGCTTTCCAATTATCAGCATCGACCTGCAACTCTTTTGTCTCTTGATCCGTATTTGAGATCCTCTTCATGAGCTCCATGCCTATAAGATTAATATACAAGAAATAAAACCAATCAGATATGGTAAATTTCATGTACAAAAATGAAAGAGGAGAACCTGCATCATACCTTCAAAGAGGTATGCACAACTTCATTGGCCCATGTAAGAGCACTATGGCTAGCTAGCTTGGCTTTCTCAGTGGAACCTATCAGAGGCTTGAGCCACACTTCTGGATCACCCGTTTTCTTGAAAAGACTCCCCTCAGATGGAACCTCTATTACCACATGCCACATCTCTCTGCTAGAAGACCCTACTTCCCTAGGGGAAGGCATGAAAGCAGACAGAGATGAAGCAATAACAGGCATGGGGGGTTAAGGATCTGGAGAATCCACGGGCAATGCAGCAAGCATGGAGGGTTGAAGAGTTAAGGAAGCTACGGGCAAAGCAACAGCAGAAGCTGTAATAGCCAAAAGAGCCGATGAGACAACTCCTCTTAAGGAAGTAGGAAAGACAGCAGCCAAAGGGACATGTCAGGAGCAAGGTCAAAACCTTCATGGAACAGGCAATCCACAGACTTATGAATGGGGGAATGTGAAAAGTCTTCAAGGGTAGAAGGATCAACCACAGACACGGAGGGCAAGGTCAAGGGTGTAAACTCATCATCTGAAACCACCCGTCTTCTCCGTGGCATGTGTACTAAAGCACCTTCTTCTTCTTCTTCTTCTTCTTCTTCTACGGAACGAGACTCACCAATCTTCCTCTTCGAGGAAGATTAACCAACAATAATTTCTTGGGCCTGAGCCAATGACATCTTCAGGATGGATGAAGCAAAAACCTCATGAGCAGAGAACCCTATCAAAAAGGAAAAAGTTAAGCGACAAAGAAAGAAGAGACTCGAGTAAGGAAATAAGCAAGAACAATATGATTTAAAGTAAAAGGAACCGAAGCTAAAGAAGCTAAACTCCAAAGAGATGCGACAACTCGCCATGCAAGCGGACCAACTTATCCTAAGCTGATATTGAAAAAATGGCAGAATTCAATTATGACTGGGTCAATGGAAGGTCTAAACCCTATAGTAAAAGGGTAAGTATAAACAAAAGAATATCCTGTCTTGTAAGATGTTATTCTTTGATTACTATTCGGAATGTAGACATGGAAATCAGATCTCTATAAACACTCCCTACGAACAACGAAAATCTGACCCTCAGTTATGAGGGTTGGATACCTTTCGACACTTTCAAGGGAAGAAGATTGGTCTACAAGAACTTGATTATCTCTAGCAAAGACAAAATCAGCAGGAACAATTTCATCAACTCCATGTTCACGAAGGCATTCACCTCTACCTCTAGACAAAGACCGAGAAACCATAAACCTCGGAGAAACTACGATCTAGTGGAAGGAGAGGGAACTATCTGAGAAGAAGAAGAGCCCTTCGAAGGAGTGGATCCTAGACTTCTAAGTCTACCACCCCTCCGACTCCTAATCATAGAAGAAGATGGCGTTAAATTTTCAATATTTATTACTCCCTGAGGTTGATTTGAAGAAGACATGTTTACAAAAGCAAGAAGAAAGTTCTTTACAAAAAACAAAGTTAGAAAGTGTTTCGTGGAAGCAAAGAAAAGAAGAAAGGTATTTATACTTGAGGACAACCGTCAAACATGGAAAAAAAAGAAAAATAATGATGAAAAGTCATAATTGAAGATGTCACTTCGGGGCTGACACAGCCACAAAAATCCCTATAAGGTGCCGAGTAAATGCAGAACCAATTCGAAAAGGACACGTGGTATGAGCATTAAATGGAAGTGACAAACGACGCCTATGGTGCAGAGAAGGACACAATGTTTCGAGGAAAAGCGGCGGCAAAATATTCCCGCCATAAATGAATATCCACTTACCAAATATTAATCGATAAATATATTGTAAGTGGGGGGACTATCTGTATTGGTAAAAAAGATCTTCACACGTAAGCCAACTTTTGGCAACTCAGCCAGTTACATGGACACAGGAGAACGCGATAGCTGGATGTGATTCTTTGAAGAGGTACAGAACAAAGAGGCACGATTCAGTAAACCCTCGAGCTTATCAGCCACGGGAAACTCAACCTGATCAAAACAGGGAAGAGGCACAGTCAGAATGAATCTAGACAAAGCTACGGGAAGATTCAAGAACCCACAATTGATTTACTCGAACGTTATGTAACCGTACCCCAATTACCATTATCCTTTGTAACGCCTCATTAATGTCATAATTAGTCATTAATGAGCAACCATAGCACTAGTTGTACGTTATATCAAGGAATCTCCTATATAAGGGAGGGGAATACAGCTTGTAAAGACATCTGATTCTCGAATACAATCTACTTTGTTTTTTTATATTTCTGCAATATTGTCTATTATTCATTTTTCTCCATTTCCTTGATTTTCAGTAACCCGTGTTCATCCTAGAAATAGCTTTAAACAAAGGATCTAATTCTTTGGTTAAACAATATGCCCCGTGAGTCTCTAGTTACATCGGTTCATGTGTCGACTCCGGTGGGCGATACTATTATTGTGGACCGTGTGCATCGGTCGTGTGTGATATCTATTGGGGGTCTAGACACCCGAGTGAACCTATTGTTACTTAGCATGGTTGATTTTGACGTGATATTGGGCATGGATTGGCTATCTCCGTGTCATGTTGTTCTTGATTGTCACGCTAAGACCATGACCTTAGCTATGCCAGGATTTCCGAGGGTTGATTGGGGAGGTTCTTCTGAGTATGTGACTAGCAGGGTGATTTCCTACCTAAAGGCTCAGCGTATGGTTGAAAAGGGGTGTTTATCGTATTTGGCTTTTGTGAGGAATGCCAGTGGTGAGACTCCCGCTATTGATTTGGTTCCTGTGGTCCGTCGGACGTGTTTCCTGCAGACCTGCCAGGCATGCCACCTGACAGGGACATTGATTTTGGTATTGACCTAGTGCCAGGCACTCAGCCTATCTCTATTCCACCTTATCGAATGGCACCAGCAGAGTTGAAGGAATTAAAGGAGCAGCTTTAGGAACTCCTAGATAAGGGGTTCATTTGGCCTAGTGTGTCACTTGGGGTGCTCCGGTGTTGTTTTTGAAGAAGAAGGATGGTTTCTATGCGTATGTGTGTTGATTATTGGGAGCTAAACAAGGTTACAGTGAAGAACCGGTATCCCTTGCCTCGTATAGATGACTTATTAAATCAGTTGCAGGGTGCCAGGGTATTTTCCAAGGTTGACTTGCATTTTTGCTATCATCAGTTAGAGATTCGAGGGCTCGACATCCCGAAGACTGCCTTCAGGACTAGGTATGGTCATTATGAGTTTCTGGTTATGTCATTCGGGTTGACCAATGCCCCAGCAGCCTTTATGCACTTGATGCACAGTGTGTTCCGGCCTTATCTTGACTCCTTCATCATCGTGTTTATTGACGATATATTGGTGTATTGCCGATCTCGGGAGGATCATGAGCAGCATTTGAGAGTTGTGCTTCAGACCTTGAGGGAGAAGAAGTTATGCAAAATTTTCGAAGTGTGATTTTTGGCTTGATTTAGTAGCGTTCATGGGGCACGTGGTTTCTAGTAAGGGTATTCAGGTTGATCTGAAGAAGATAGAGGCAGTGCAGAGCTGCCCTAAACCGTCATCAGCTACCGAGATTCACAGTTTCCTTGGTTTGGACGGGTACTATCGTCGTTTTGTAGAGGGATTTTCATCTATTGCAGCACCTATGACCAGTCTGAACCAGAAGAAAGCTCAGTTCAGGTGAACTGAGGAGTGTGAGGAGAGCTTTCATAAGCTCAAGTCAGCTTTGACTACAGCTCGAGTGCTGGTTTTGCCAACAGGTTCAGGTTCTTATACAATTTACTATGACGTATCGAGTATTGTCCTTGGAGCGATTTTGATGCAGGACGGTAGGGTGATTGCCTACACGTCCAGACAGTTGAAGGTGCATGAGAATAATTATCCAGTGCACGATTTGAGCTAGCAGCTATTGTCCACGCCTTGAAGATTTGGCGTCATAATTTGTATGGAGTGCGTTGTGAGATTTTCACTGATCACCGTAGTTTGCAGCATCTGCTTAAGCAGAAGAACCTGAATTTGCGTCAGAGGAGATGGTTGGAGATCCTCAAGTATTATGACCTCACCATTCTATATCATCCGGGGAAGGCCAATGTAGTGGATGATGCCCTAAATCGCAGAGCAGAGATTTTGGGGAGTCTAACCTACCTTCCAGTAGCATAACGACCTTTAGAACTTGATGTTCAGGCGTTAGCGGGTCAGTTGGTGAGATTGGATCTATTAGAGCCCCCGCGGGTATTGTCTTGTGTAACCTCCAGGTCTTCTCTTTATGATCAGATTAGAGCATGCCAGTATGATGATCCACACTTGCTCGTTCTTCAGTACAGGGTCCACCGCGGTGATGCCAGAGATGTGGTTATTGGTAATGATGGGGTCATGAGATGCAGGGCCGGATTTGTGTGCCCAATCTGGATGGACTTCGAGATTTGATTCTAGCTTGGGCCCATAATTTGCAGTATTCCATCCATCCGGGTGCCGCAAAGATGTATCAGGATATGAGACAACATTATTGGTGGAGGCGGATGAAGAGAGTAATTGTTGAGTTCGTGGCTCGGTGTCTCAACTGTCATCAGGTCAAGTATAAGCACCAGAGACTAGGTGGATTGCTTCAGAGATTAGATATTCCGGAGTGGAAGTGGGAGCGGATCACCATGGACTTCGTAGTTGGGCTTCCACGGACTTCGAGGAGGTTTGATGCTATATGGGTTATTGTGGATCGACTGACCAAGTCTGCGCACTTCATTCTTGTTGGTACTACTTATTCTTCGGAGCGCTTAGCTAATATTTATATCAGGGAGATTGTCCGATTGCATGGGGTTCCAGTTTCTATCATTTCCGACAGAGGTATTCAGTTCACATCTCAATTTTGGAGGGCCGTGAAGAAGGAGTTAGGTAATTAGGTTGAGTTGAGGACAGCGTTTCATCCCCACACCGACGGGTAGTCGGAGCGTACTATTTATATTCAGGAGGACATGTTGCATGCATGTGTCATTGATTTTGGGGGTTCATGGGACCAGTTTCTGCCACTCGCGGAGTTTGCATATAATAATAGTTATCAGTCGAGTATCCAGATGGCTCCATATGAGGCTTTATATGGTAGGAGGTGTGGATCTCCGGTTGGTTGGTTTGAGCCGGGCGCGGCTAGGCTATTGGGCACAAACTTGGTTCAGGATGCGTTGGGTAAGGTGAATTTGATTTAGGAGCGGCTTCGCATGGTGCAGTCTAGGCAGAAGAGTTATGCGGATCGGAAGGTCCGAGATGTGTCTTTCATGGTTGGGGAGAAGGTGTTGCTGAAGGTGTCACCCATGAAGGGTGTTATGAGGTTCGGGAAGAGGGGAAAGCTGAGTCCTCGGATCATTAAGCCATTTGAGGTGCTTCAGAGGATTGGGGAGGTGGCTTATAGACTTGCCTTGCCTCCCAGCTTATCGAGTATTCATCCGGTGTTCCATGTTTCGATGCTCCAAAAGTATGTTGGTGACCTGTATCATGTTTTGGACTTCAGCAAGGTTCAGCTCGAGGGTGATATGTCATATGAGGTAGAGATAGTGGCTATTTTGGGTCGTCAGGTCAGAAAGCTGAGGTCTAAGGATATAGCTTCAGTGAAGGTTCAGTGGAGAGGACAGCCGATAGAGGATGCCACCTAGGAGATCGAGCGGGAGATGCGGAGGAGATATCCTCACTTATTTAAGACTCCAGGTATGTTTCTAGACCCGTTCGAGGACGAACGTTTGTTTAAGAGGGGGAGGATGTAACGACCAAGCTGGTCATTCCATGAGATTATCCCTATTTCCCCTGTTTTTGCTTTATCATATGTTGCTTAGCCTATTTATGTTGTGTTGGATTGGTTGGTTCGGGTTCAGAGTGGTCGTGGTGAGAACTGAGGCACTTAGTCTCTTAAATTGTCTTAATAGTTGGAAAAGTCAACTCGAAGTTGAGTTATTGGTAAACGACCTCGGAATGTAGATTTTATGGCTCGGATAGCTTCGTTAGGTGGTTTTGGGTTAGGAGTGTGTTCGGAATGAAGTTTTGATGTCCGGTGTAGAATTAGGCTTGAATTGGCGAAATTTAGTTTTTGGAAATTTCTGGCCGGTAGGGGAAAATAGGCTATCGGGGTCGGAATGGAATTTTGAAAGTTGGAGCAGGTTCGTAGTGTCATTTTGGATGTGTGTGCAAATTTTCAGGTTATTCAGACGTGTTTTGGTTGGTTTCGACATCATTGGCGGAATTTAGAAATCATAAAGTTCATAGGCTTCAAGCCGATGTGATTTTGGTGTTTTGGCGTTGTTTTGGGTGTTTCGAAGGCTCGACTAAGTTTGAATAAGGTTATGGGACTTATTTGTGTTTTGGTTGGGGTCCCGAAAGGCTCGGGATGATTTCGGATAGCCATCGGGGATTTTAAGTTGGAAAAATAGCAGTTGATGTTGTTGGTGCTGGTGTTACCACACCTGCGGATAGGGGACAATAGGTGCGGGCCTGCAGAAGTGGACGGCTCATCGCAGATGTGGTTTTTGGTGGGTTGGAGGAGTTTCGCAGGTGCGAGGTTTTTATCGCACCTGCGAAGCCGCAGATGCGGAAGTTTGATCGCAGGTGCGGAGTTTTGGGCCTCTAAGCATTTTTCGCAGGTGCGGGTCCGCAGGTGCGCGTAAGTGGCCGCAGGTGCGGAACCACTGGGTAGTTAGTATAAATTCAAGCCACCGCGAATTTTTGCATTCTTCATTACTTTTGATGCGGGTTGAGTCATTTTAGGAGCAATTTGAAGAAGGATTTCGAGGGTCTTCTGTGGAGGTAAGTTTCTCGGACTAAAGACTCGATTCTATGTTGTTAGTTGACGGATTAGGCTTGGAATTAGTGGATTTAATGGCATAAAATAGGGGTTTAGGGCTTGGGAAATTGGGATTTATAATTAAGGAATTTAGGGGTCAATTGTGGTCAGATTTTTTATCCTTTTTATATGTGTAGACTCGGAAAAGGATAAGGAATCTTGTGGTGCAATTTTTATCGAATTCCGAGACATGGGCCTGGGGCTCGAGTTTGGCCAATTTCGGGAATTCTGGTTAAAATTGATAGTTTTCGATTGGGCCCTTGTTCCTTTAGCGTATATTGATGATGTTAATATGTTTTTGGTTAGATTCGGAGCAATCGGGAGCAGGCTCGAGAGGCAAGAGCATCGCAGATTAGTATTTCAGGCCGGGTTGAGGTAAGTAATGACTATAAATCTTGTCCCGAGGGTATGAAACCCCGTACTTCGTATTTTCTCACTATTTTTGGAGTGGCTCACATGCCGTATGAGGAGTGTATGGCGTGCACTGATTTTTGGATTTGGACTTGGTCCTTTCCGCGGCAACTATTGAGTTGCGTATTTACTTTAAATCATATGTTAAATTGTGTTCTAAAACTATTGCTATATTTGGGCTGTAAGCCATGTTTGGGGCCTTGCGCCGACTTGTTTAGACCCATTGGGGGCTTTTACTGCTATTTCCTCGATGTGTTGACTTATGATTTACAATCAGTCATATTATGTTTAACTGTTTTCGAAACTCAGCCTTATTTACACTATTTTGAGATATAAAATGATGTTTTGGGTTGAGTACCCCGTTTTACTGATAATCCGAGTGGCTTACTGAGGGTTTCTGAATAAGTGAGGTCGAGGGCCTGATTGTGAGGATATGAGATGCCACGAGGTGGCTTGATATTAATGCTTGGGGTTGAAAGAGCCCCTCCGGAGTCTTTACACACCCCCAGTGAGCACAGTTACCTACTGAGTGCGAGTGCCAAGTGACGAGTGATTGGGAGGCATGAGTGACTGTGAGGTTGCTCGAGGGGCTGATACTAAAGGTGTCTAACGGGTGGGCAGGGCCGGGCCGGTTACATTTTTTTTAACCGGACAGGTTGCGGTTACGGGTTCTTACCAGTTAATTGTTAACGGGTTTAACGGGTTGGGGCTTATCCGGGTAAAAATGAACCCGTGCGGGTAGGTGCACTGGCGGGCCAGGGTTTCAGTCTTTTTAATTTTTTTTCTTCAAGTTTTTGTACATGTATTGTAATTTATGTAAAATATAAAGTAAAATATATAATTATAACAATGATTATGGAAAAAATTTCACTTATAAATTGCAAGTGCAACATGTATTTCAAATTTTCAATTTTCAAATTTCAAGATTCAAAATTCAACTCTTACAACATACAAGTTACAACTAAGTACTAAATTCGACAAGTAGTAAATTCAAAGATTTTGCATTGCCCTTGTAAGTTCTTCATAATCAATATGAATTGATTGTCCTTCTTCTGGAGTTTTAAATTCAGATGGATTACCATGTGTTAATATATCTCCAAGTTCCTCGTCTTCTGGGCTATCAACATCTTCACGTCCTTGATTTCTTCGTTCCGATCTAATCCAATCTCTGAAACATACTAAAACTTCCAAAGCATTGTTTTCCAATGAGTGAGGGGTGTCTCCTAGTTGTTGTCTTGCTTGACTAAATGCACTCTCTGATGCAACAGTTGAAATTGGCACATTCAGCATGTCCCGAGCCATAGCAAAAAGAACAGGAAATTGCTTTCATTCTCACGCCACCATCCCAACGCTGAAAATTCCTTTGTGCGAATCTCCTTTTGCTTCTGCAAGTAGAATTGAAGTTTATCAATGTTTCTGCTACTGGTTTGAGTTGTAGCAAATGTAGAAAAAATATTATAGTTATCAACTATTTCATCATCATTCAAAGTAGTGGAACCTGAAGAAGTGATACACTACATAGTGGGATTAACATTGGCATTAACAGTAAAGAATCAACTATACTTGCATAATTATTATATAATTGTTGTAAATTATCATTTAGTTTGTTC
>MDKI01259075.1:0-10366 GCA_005239505.1 Nicotiana paniculata | reverse complement strand
CTTTATAAGTTGTTTGATAGTTTAATACGGCTGTGCGCCATGATGTTGAGTTTGATACGGCTGCGCCATGATGTTGAGTTTGATACGGCTGTGTGCCATGATGTTGAGTTTGATATGGTTGTGCGCCATGATGTTGAGTTTGATACGGATGTGCGTCATGATGTTGGGGACTTGTGTATTCCTTTGTACATCACCCGAGCATTGTGTATGCTCTGTTACATATTTGAGGCATTGTGATGCCGTTGTGGACTTGTAGGTGTGTTGGTAAATTTCTTTTACTGCAATTATAATAAGCCCTTAGTGGGTACTCTTATTGGTTAATTCTTAATAAATTTATTGATACACATACATTGAGTTATTGTATAATTATCATATTTACTATATCATTCGTGTTGTGGTGTGTTTGTATTTTCTAACACTTGTTCTAGAGGTATTTAAAGTGGCGGGTCGAGGATCTTACTGGGTTATATTTACGTATAACTCACTCCTTACCTGCATCTCTATGCAGATACCATTGCGGGAGATAGAGCTAGTGGCTGACGAGTTTGTTTAAGTGGATCTTATAGCCGAGATGAGCCACCGCATTGTTCGTGGAGGCTTTTGATTCAGACTTACCTAGTTCGTGTTAGTTATTTCCTTTTTCTTTGGGGTTTGCATACCCGTCACTAAAATTCATATTACTCTGTTAGAGGCTCAATGGTCTTAGTGTGGGATTTGGGCTAGAGTTTTATTATTTGAGTGATTGTTGGTTTTCCTATCAAATGGCTAAGGTATTGGGCGATAATCATTTCCTCTTTAATTATTAATAATACTATTAGGCCTGCATCTTTTTATCTTAGTGTTTGTATAAATAGTTAAGCGTTAGAGAATGGGGTTCGCCTGGAAGGTGTTAGCTGGGTGCCAGTCACGTCTTGGGGGTAGTTTGGGACGTGACAAAGTTGGTATCAGAGCTTAGGCTTTAAGTCTCGGGTCATGGAGAACTGCTTAGTAGAGTCTTGTTCATGGGTATGTAGGCGTCCATACTTATGATATTGGGGCTACTAAGCATTTAGGATATTTTCCCTTCTTTCATTCTTCATTCATGCGTTAAGCTGGATCGAGTTTATTCTTAGGATGTCGCCTTAGCAAATGGATAGGTTGTGTGTATCCTCCGCTGATGGATATCATAATTTACTTGAATGTTTTTAATATCATATGTAAGACTAAGAGTGTCCTTGAGTGCATAAGATATTCTGTGTATTGACTTTAGTTGAGAATGGACAAGTTGTAATTATTCGGGATAGCTCTATACAAAGTAACCTCTATTCGAAAAAAAAAATTATTAAGAAAAAAAAAAACTTTCACGAGTTAGTCAATTTTTTTTTTTACCATTGACAATCTGTGTGAACGGTATAGTGTCCTAATGACATTGTTTTCTTCTTGTGATGACCCAAAAAGTCATCCCGTATATTCTAGCTAATTCTGTATTCTGAGATCGTGAAAACCTCCTTCTATCTTACCTCGATTTGTGTGCGCATCCCGGGTGTGTAGCCGGGAAGCCTTTATGTGAAAAACTGATAAAAATGATAATTTTTGTATTTGAAATTTGAATAAAGTTTACTTCAGTCATCATTTTTAGTAAACGGAACCCGGACCCGTGATTTGATGGTCCCGGAGGGTCTGTAGGAAAATATGGGACTTGGGCGTATGTCCGGAATCGAATTCCGAGGTCCCAAGTCCGAGAAATGAATTTTTAAAGAAAATTGTTTTCTGAAAAATATAAAGGTTTTTGAAAATGAAATTTGAGGTGAAACCTGTGATATCAGGCTCGTATTATGGTTCTAGAGCCCGGTACAGGTTCGATATGATTTATATGTGTTATCTGTGAAATTTGGTAAGAAACGGACTTAGTTTGACGTGATTCAGACCTTAAATGCAAAACTTAATGTTTATAGAAATTTTGAGGAATTTCATGAATTTTTAGTTTAATTCATCGTTTTAGTGTTGTTTTATGTGGTTTGAAACCTTGAGTGAGCCCGTGTTAGGTTATATGACTTGTGTGTGTGGTTGGACGGGGTCTCGAGGGCCTCGGGTATGTTTCGGATGCCCATCAGATGATATTAGAACTTGGAAGACATATGAACCATTGCTGGTTCTGGTGTCTCGCACCTGCGATGGACCTTCCGTAGGTGCGGACACGCAGGTGCGACGAGGAGCTCACAGGTGCGGACTTGGCCCAATCCCCTAATCCTCGCAGGTGCTGTTTGTTTTTCGCAGATGCGGAGCCGCATGTGCGGCCATTTGACCGCAGGTGAGACCCCAGGCCTTTTAGTGTGTTTTTGCACCTGCGATGGTATTTCCGCAGGTGCGGGACCGAAGGTGCGGTCCCAGGGGCGCATGTGCGGATATTGCTGTGCAATTATATCAGATTCGAGAGCTTAAGCCTATTTTCACGATTTCGAATTTTGGAGCTTGGGAAGGGCAATTTTTGAAGACCTTTGCGCCTGGGTAACTTGGGTAAGTGGTTTCTAACCTACTTAGATCAATTTCCATGATTTCTAACTTAAATCTGGTCCTTAGGATTCGAATTTGGGTGGAAGATTTGGGAAAAATTTGATAAACTTCATAGACCAAATTATTGAGTTTTGATTGGGTTTTTGACCTCCGATTTGAGAGATTTTCATTTGTTTAGACTCGTGAGTGAATGGGTGTCCAGAAAATATAATTTTTACCTGATTTCGAGACGTGGGCCCTGGGCACTTTTTGGGCGAATTTCCTAATTTCGCGTATTAGCTTCGAACTTATTAGTTATTTTGTTTCCTTGTGATGATATTTACACTATGCAATCGAATTGTCTAGATTTGGGCCACCCGAAGTTGGATACTCGTGGCAAGAGCATGGTTTTGAGTTGATTAGCGCAATCAAGGTAAGTATCTTGCCTAACCTTGTGTGGGGGAACTACCCCTTAGGATTGAGTCTTCTATGTGGATTGTAGTCCGCGTACGCGAGGTGAAGAGTGCGTACTCGGACTTATTTGCAAGTAGATTGCCCTTTAGGGATTTCTAGGTCCTTATGTTCCCCGCGTATGAATTGAAATTGTTATATTTAAATTCCTGATTTCTAGTTTCATCTCTCCCTGCTCAAAGTAGAAGTACTTGCCTAGCATTCCTTGTTTTTTATATGATCTTAATTGACTTAAATGAAGACCTTGTTTTTCCTACCGTTATACTATATCTTTCTTCATACACTGCCTATGTGACTATAACTAGTATAATATCTCCCTATAAATGTCTAACAAGTAGTTGGAATATCTATACGTTGGTCAAGCATGTCCGTTAGTCGTACATTGCGATTTAAATGATTTTCCTCTTAAGTACTACTTAGGTTTAATTGATGACCGCCCATGTTGATGGTATTCTTTGATGCTGCCTATTTACTGAGCATTTGTTCAAACTGAGTTTATTCGGTGAAGCTAATTGTCTAAGTGAGATTGGTTATAGCTGATTCCCTTGCCGGGATGATTTGGTTTCTTGGTTGCGAACTTGAATATATAGAATCGTTGCTATATTCGTCTTGTTTTCCCCTCATTATGTTGTCTTCTCTTTGTGCTTGGCATTCCTTTCAGTGGCTACTTCTTATGAGTGAGTTTTTACCATTTTCGTGATTTAAGTCTTTGTATTGTTTTGCTCATCGTACTTTGTATTCGGTCTTGTTTGGTTTTGCACCGGTTGTGGCAATATATGTTGTTTCTGTCGCATTCTGGTTGTTTCCCTCAATGGCTGAATTGCATATTTAAATTGGGACAATAGACCGAGATCCGGGAGCTTTCCCCCTGTGCTGCACTGCATATTTAAATTGGGACTACGGACAGAGATCCGAGAGCTTTCCCCTTGTACTGCATCGCATATTTAAATTGGGACTACAGACGAGATTCCGGGAGCTTTCCCCCTGTACTGCATTGCATGACAAATTCTGAGTTGCGGACTGAGTTCCGGTGGTTTTATCATTGAGGAGATTTGGATAGAAGAATATATATATATAGAAAAGTATAGCTAAATGGCAATTATCTCCGGGAAAAGTTATGTCTGAAGGACTTCTATTTCGGAAGTATATTTGAAAAGTATTTGTCTTGCAGAAAAATGATATTTGAAAGAGCAGTATTTGGGAAAGTATATTTGAACATCACATATTTGGATGATATTTGAAAGAGCAATATTTGGGAAAGTATATTTGAACACCACGTATTTGAATAGACTATGTTTTAAAGATTTCTTTTTATAAAAATATATAAATATACATTCAAAGAAAGTATATTTCAAAGAAGAAATTTCTATATTACGAAATGATTATATCTTTATGTTTTCAAAATAACTCATGATTTAAAGGTTTTCACTCGAAGGTTACCATTTTTATTGAGTTTATTGGCTAAGGCCTGACGTGAATAAATTGATGCAGTGCTGAGTTGCTAGTGCTTTTATTGTGTTGTGATTCCCGCTATTTGGATTGCATTCTTTCCAATCTCTTTGCGTATTTCTATTATGTTGTCCGTTGATCGTAATTATTGAATTTTCTTCCGTATTATTCGATCGTATCGTTAATTATATTGAAAAATCTTTAGATAGATATTATGTTTCGGTCATTTATACATTTATGCCTTTTTACTTATTAGACCAGTGGTGTCTTGACTGGTTCTCGTCACTACTTCACCGAGGTTAATCTTGATACTTACTGGTCACCGTTGTGGTGTGCTCATACTACACTTCTGCACATTTTTGTGTGCAGATCCAGGTTATTGTTTTCAGTAGCTGCGCAGATCATTGCTGAGGAGACTCAAGGTAACCTGCTGCTGCGTTCGCAGGCTTCGGAGTCACCTTCCTATTTTATTTCTATTCAACTGTACTTACTTATTCCTAGACAGTTGTATTTAGATTTGATAGAAAGATTTCGTAGAGCTTATGACTTGTATTTACCGGGTTTTGGGAAATTGTAAACTCTGTCAAGATGTCTATATCGATACTGTTATAATTCCTTTATTATTGTTGTCGTTCAGTGGAAATGTTAGGCTTACCTAATCCCTAAGACTAGGTGCCATCACGATACCCAACGGAGGGAAATTTGGGTCGTGACAAGTTGGTATCAGAGCTCTAGGTTCATAGGTGCTACGAGTCATAAGCGAGTTTGGTAGAGTCTTGCGGATCGGTACGGAGACGTCTGTACTTATCTTTGATAGGCTACAGAAACTATTAGGACAATTTCACTTCCTTCATTCCTATCGTGCGAATTCATTGATCTTGAAGTTTGAAATTATCGATCCATTACCGACAGTGAGAACACGAGCGGCGGTTCCTGATGATGTTACCCCAAAGAAAATGTCGCGAGGGTTAGAGACAGAGGCCAACGAGGAGCACGTACCGCAATTAAGATGCCTACTAGAGCAGCCGTTGAGGAGTCACCAATAGTTCTAGTTGGGGGACAGGTACTGGGGGCGCCTGTTACTACCCCAGACTTCAGGAGACCTGAGCGTAGTTTTGAGTACAATTGGTGCATCGACTCAGGCAGGGTTGATTTTTGTGCATCAGTTGCTTCACATATAAGGGGAGGAGTTCAGACTCCCACCGTATACACTCTAGAGCAGCGAGATCATATTGGTCAGGTTCCAGTTGTCATGGCAGCACGACATGTGGTATCAGTTCAGCCCGTGGTTAGGACAACAATATCGGAGGTAGAGCACCTTGAGATTTAGAGGTACTGGAAGTACCACCCTTCTATCTTTCAGTGGATTGGCGGTGGATAATGCCCAGGGTTTTCTGGAAGAGTGTCACCATATTCTTCGTACTTCGGGTATTGTGGAGACGAGCGGGATTACTTTTGTCACGTCTCAGGTCCAGAGTAGTGGGTTGATCAGCGGTGGCGGCATATGAGTTGGGGTGACCTGGTCGAGTTAGCTTCACTAGCATGGATTCAGTTTTCGGAGATGTTTTGAGGGAGGTTGCACCTCAGTTCCTTGGAATGTTCGGGGCGTGGAGTTTGAGAAGTTGCGTCAGGGCACTATGTCACCATTGGAGTACGCCGTCAGATTCAGTGAGTCAGCCAGTTATGTACCTCAGTTGGTTGATTCAGTTAGGAGGCGAGTCCATAGATTCATTTAGGGACTCATGCATGATATTCGGTTCAGCAGGACTCAAGAGTTAGGGTCGGATGCCTCGTTTCAGCAGGTAGTAGGGATCGCTCGCCGCTTAGAGAGCTTGTGGGACCGGGAGCGAGAGGACAGGCGAGATCGGGAGTAAGGGTTCAGGGAGGCAAAGAGGCCTCGTAGATCGGAGAAATCCACTAGTCCTTTATATGGAAGCAGGGTACCCCCACAGTAGAGGTTTCGTGGGTCAGCCAGTTCAGTTTACATTACCAGCTTCGCATGGGAACTTTTCAGGTACTCATGGGTCTCAGAGGATCCGTATTGTATGTTTTCCATAGCCACATCGGCAGAGAGATTGTTTTCAGTGTGGAGATGTTAGCCACAGGGTGAGAGATTGTTCTAAGATTCAGGTAGGTGCGTTATAGCAGGGTATTCAGGTGGGTAGAAGGCACCCATGAGGGGGAGGCTCGACCCGTTGATGTGTTGCATATAGTCGGCTAGAGGTCGTCGTACCAGATATCATCACCCAAGTATGGCTTGATGTGCTAAAGTGGGGTACCATTGTATTTCACTATAGTCATGTTGGTCAGGACGAGTTTCCATTATTTGTTGTTTCATTTATGAGTGAGTTTCATGTGTTTCACTCTATTTTTGCGCTTGCTCCTGTTGGGAGATTCTATGAGTAGTAGCCCGTGTCTATCATTGTTTTATTCATCCTTGCCAGTGGTGAAACTGGGAGTGAGTCCATGTCGTCCTTCGTGGTAAGCTTTATGCGATTCTCCTAAGTATTTTGTTTACGAGTTGTGATTTGATACTCCATTGAGATGTGAGTAAGTGAGCGCTATGATTTTGTTAGCCGAGATGAATTATCGGGAGATATCTATTTGTTATGATATATATTCAACATGTGTCATAGAGTTGAGGGCGACACCCTCGTGATTCTTTGTGATTTGATATGTTTGGACCGGGCTGAGTACCGCTGTGAAATTTTTATCAGGATGGTATCCTTGTGATTTGTTCATATTCTTTGCTTCTTTCTTGTTATATTGCTTTTGGTAAGTCAGTATTGATAGAGAGTTATGCCTATAGGCTTGTTTGATAGTACCTTTATATGCTTCTATTTTTCATACTCAGTCATTTCGTTATGTGCTTCTTTAGTTTAGTTTGCGGGATGTGTACCCGGTGGTGTTAGCTGTGACTCAGTGATTCGGGTGTCTAATGATGAGGTCTTCGTGTTTATTGCATCATTATCGGTACTATGGGATTTGGAAGCAGAGTTCTTCCATATGTGGGACAAATTGCCAATGTTGAGTTGATTTCGGGCAGTTATTGTGATCAAAAGTACTATTGAGCCTATGTGTGATGTGCTATGCTGTGAGGTCATGCTTTATGGGCGTAGACCTGAGTTGATACAGCTGGTTGAGGCTAATGCCGGATATGGATTTAGAATCTGGTCTTTTGGAAATGAGTAGAAAGTGAGGAATTGAGATATGAGGCTTATCGATGATGATGAGAAGGCTATATGGCAGTTGTGATGGTGTCATCAGGCTTATGTAGGTTGGGGTGACGTGGGATCACCCGCGGGTTTGTGTTGGAAGTGCTCAATCAGTGATTGGATGAGTTCTAAGTGAATCTTAGCACGTTCGAGGACGAACGTTTGTTTAAGAGGGGGAGATTGTGATGACCCAAAAGGTCATCCCGTATATTCTAGCTAATTCTGTATTCCGAGGTCGTGAAAACCTCCTTCTATCACACCTCGATTTTCATGTGCAGCCCGAGTGTGTAGCCGGGAAGTCTTTATGTGAAAAACTGATAAAAATGATAATTTTTGTATTAGAAATTTGAATAAAGTTGACTTCGGTCAACGTTTTTGTTAAACAGACCCGGACCCGTGATTTGACGGTCCCGGAGGGTCCGTAGGAAAATATGGGACTTGGGCGTATTCCCGGAATCGAATTTCGAGTCCCAAGTCCATGAAACGAATTTTTAAAGAAAATTGTTTTATGAAAAATATAAAGGTTTTTGAAAATGAAATTTGAGGTGAAACCTGTGATATCGGGCCCGTATTATAGTTCTGGAGCCCGGTGCAGGTTCGATATGATTTATATGTGTTATATGTGAAATTTGGTAAGAAACGAATTTAGTTTGACGTGATTCGGACCTTAAATGCAAAACTTAGAAGTTTTGAGGAATTTCATGAATTTTTAGTTTACTTCGTCGTTTTAGTGTTGTTTTATGTGGTTTGAAACCTTGAGCGAGTCCGTGTTAGGTTATATGACTTGTGTGTATGGTTGGACGGGATCCCGGGGTCCTCGAGTATGTTTCGGATGCCCATCGGATGATATTAAAACTTGGAAGACAGCTGAACCATTGCTGGTTCTGGTGTCTCGCACCTGCGATAGACCTTCCGCAGGTGCGGACACGCAGGTGCGGCGAGGAGCTCGCAGGTGCGGACTTGGACCAATCCCCCAATCCTCGCAGGTGCGGTTTGTTTTCTGCAGATGCGGAGCCGCAGGTGCGGCCATTTGACCGCAGGTGCGACCCCAGGCCTTTTAGTGGATTTGCGCACCTGCGATGGTATTCTCGCAGGTGCGGGACCGCAGGTGCGGATATTGCTGGGCAATTATATTAGATTCGAGGGCTTAAGCCTATTTTCACCATTTCGAATTTTGGAGCTTGGGAAGGGCGATTTTTGAAGACCTTTGCACCTGGGTAACTTGGGTAAGTGGTTTCTAACCTACTTAGATCAATTTACATGATTTCTAACTTAAATCTGGTCCTTAGAATTCAAATTTGGGTGGACGATTTGGGAAAAATTTGATAAACTTCATAGACCAAATTATTGAGTTTTGATTGGGTTTTTGACCTCCGATTTGGGAGATTTTCATATGTTTAGACTCGTGAGTGAATGGGCGTCCGGAAAATATAATTTTTACCCGATTTTGAGACATGGGCCCAGGGAACATTTTATGCGAATTTCCTAATTTCGCGTATTAGCTTCGAACTTGTTAGTTATTTTGTTTCCTTGTGATGATATTTACACTATGCAATCGAATTGTCTAGATTTGGGCAACCCCAGTTGGATACTCGTGGCAAGAGCGTGGTTTTGAGTTGATTAGTGCAGTTAAGGTAAGTATCTTGCCTAACCTTGTGTGGGGGAACTACCCCTTAGGATTGAGTCTTCTATGTGGATTGTAGTCCGCGTACGCGAGGTGACGAGCGCGTGCTCGGACTTATTTGCAAATAGATTGCCCTTTAGGGATTTCTAGGTGCTTATGTTCCCCGCGTATGAATTGAAATTGTTATATTTAAATTCATGATTTCTAGTTTCATCTCTCCCTGCTCAAATTAGAAGTACTTGCCTAGCATTCCCTGTTTCTTATATGATCTTAATTGACTTAAATGAAGACCTTGTTTTTCCTACCATTATACTATATCTTTCTTCATACGCTGCCTATGTGACTAAAACTATTATAATCTCTCCCAATAAATGTCTAACAAGTAATTGGAATATCTATACGTTGGTCAAGCATGCCCGTGAGTCGTACATTGCGATTTAAATGATTTTCCTCTTAAGTACTACTTAGGTTAAATTGATGCCACCCATGTTGATGGTATTCTTTGATGCTGCCTATTTACTGAGCATTTGTTCAAAATGAATTTATTCGGTGAAGCTAATTGTCTAAATGATATTGGTTATAGCTGATTCCCTTGCCGGGATGATTTGGTTTCATGGTTGCGAACTTGAATATATAGAATCGTTGCTATATTTGTCTTGTTTTCCCCTCGTTATGCTGTCTTCTATTTGTGCTTGGCATTCCTTTCAGTGGCTACTTCTTATGAGTGAGTTTTTACCATTTTCGTGATTTAATTCTTTGTATTGTTTTGCTCATCGTACTTTGCATTCGGTCTTGTTTTCTTTTGCGCCGGTTGTGGCAATATATGTTGTTTCTATTGCATTCTGGTTGTTTCCCCCAGTGGTTGCATTGCATATTTAAATTGGCACTATGGACCGAGATCCGGGAGCTTTCCCCCTGTACTGCACTGCATATTAAATTGGGACTACAGACAGAGATCCGGGAGCTTTCCCCCTATACTGCATATTTAAATTGGGACTACGGACAGAGATTCGGGAGCTTTCTCCCTTTACTGCATCGCATATTTAAATTGGGACTACGGACAGAGATCCGAGATCTTTCCCCCTGTACTGCATCGCATATTTAAATTGGGACTACAGATGAGATTCCGGGAGCT